>JANAVB010008794.1:17255396-17282896 GCA_029216955.1 Iris pallida | reverse complement strand
CACATATCAAACCACATCAATTTCACCTTAGTCAAATACAAATGGAATCCACAGATAAAAAGCTATCCAAATATATAATTAGTTTAGAAATTGGTGAACAAAATATCCTATGGGGCATTTCATCGAACACTTGAGACACGTATCCGATACTCTTGCAATACGCACCCCAAATGGATTCAATTTTAAACCAAACTTAGTCTAATGCTAGGGGGACCCTAAATGAATGCATCTATGGAAAGAAAACATGAATTAAAAGGGTTTAGAGGTCATTACCTATTGAGAGTTGGAATCTCAATGAAAAGTCCTTCGAAACGATCCCACACCAAATCCAATGGCCAAATTGCTCCCAATCCTTGCTAGCTAGCCAATAGAGACCTCCTCTACACAAGGGGAGTGTATTGCAATTGATTTGGTTTAATTTGGAGTTGATTTGGTAAAAGGGGCAAATTTGGGGAAGAACACTATTAGGGTTAGGGTTTCAATGAAAGAGGCATGGAGAGAGGCTAATGATGTGTTATATAGGGTGAGGGGGTTGCCCTTGGCTGGTCACTTGGTTGGGCTAGGGTTTGGTTAGGTCCAATTGTCTTTTTAAAGCCTTCTATAGTTGTAATTCAAGCCTCTTTAGTAAAGGCCCAACTAGATTAGGTTTTCTACAAATATTTTGATCATAACATAATATCTAGATACTTTAGAACTTAGTTAATTAGTTCAAATTTACTAACCCTCTAGGTTCATGATCAACATATAGATTAGGATAATGCTAGTGTTAGACCTAAAATAACACTTAGCACATTATTAATTAAATAAAATTCAAAAATAATAATAATTCACAAATTACCAAAATATCCTTAGCCTAAAATGTGGTAGTGAACTAATCTAATTACATTAGCTAGGTCTTCATGGTCATGGTTAGTCTCTAGGCCTTCTAAGGTTTCACTAGCAAGGGACACAATCACAATCAATCAATTTAAATATTTTTAAAATAATCAAAAAATTACCAATTAATCATTAACATGATTTAAATCTATTATTTAATTACTATCATGATCAATTTTAAAAAAGTTAAAATTACCCTTATTTTAGAAAAGTGGTAGTTACATTGCCAGAGTGGTCGTGGGGTGGTAGTCGTGGCTTGGTCGGGATAAAGGGAGTGCAGGTACGGGGCGGTGGTGTTAGGTGACTGATGTTGGCCGTGTTGCTTGTAGTGGTAGTGATCGAGACAGGAGAAGTGGTAGGAGATAATGATGGTGATAGCTCCGGTGGTGGTGGTCCTGGTGATCAGGACAGGGTAGCGGCTGTGGTGTGGGCTGAGAACATGGAGGTGTAGCGGCGAGGCAGCGATGCTCATCGGAGCACGACCGGCGGCGCACGACGGTGACGCGATGGAGCTAGGGGACAGGGCGATGGAGCTGCTAACTAAAGAGAGAGAGAGAGAGAAAGAGAGAGAGAGAGAGAGAGAGAGAGAGAGAGAGAGAAAATATTTTGTATAAAATAATGGGGAGTCCCCATTATTTTAGTAGGAGAAAAATGGAGTGCTCTGCAAGCCTAAGTGGCACAATTATAATATGTAATAGATCTAGGGGCAAGGCTACTAACTAACAAACCACTAACACTAACTAATTCATTAGTTAATAGCTAATTGCAAATTAATATATAATCTAAACCCCAAGCAACTAATTAATTAGTATAAAAGACTTAGAAATAAATATGAGTTAGTAGCCCACAATCCAAGCCAAAAGCTTGGTAGGCTAATAAGCTAGGCTAGCCCACAATCCAATCGTAAGGCTTGGTAGGCTAAGGATAAATTTAAATTATATTAAAATAATAATTATTAAAGTTTAACTAAATAATAAGTAATAATAATTTGAGTTAAAAATAATAATTTCATAAATAAATTTAGAAAAATAATTTTATAACTTCAAAAATTAGTACTAAATTCTCAAAAATAGAAATTAAAATTCTAGGTAGTTATACCTCTGCTTGGTGGGAACAACTCGATCACATCCGTGCGAGAGTCGACAAAGCTCCAATACGGAGTTGGCCTGTCACGACCCACACCCTAGAGTAAGGGCACGAGACGTGAATACGTCCAGCCTACGCCGCAGTGTCGGCGGTAGAACGCTGTCCTAGGTCTCATACATCTAACAGTATAATGCTAAGCAGTTTATACTCCCTGAATGGGGGTGACATAGCAGAATGTAAACTCAATCACAACTAAGGAAGAAGAAGCACGATATGATATAGATCTCAAAATAAAATACAGATGATCAGAAGAGTCTAAGTGTCTAAGATAACAACTCAGCAAACATCCAGAAATACAAAGTCTCAACTACAGAATATGAAAGAACATATACAATCCAGATCTTAAATGACAGAAATAATAAAAACCTAGACTAGGGAGCCTCAGTCTCTATATCTAGTGGATTCGGCTGGAAATCCGGATCACAGGTGTCATCTAGAGCTGTCCCATAAAAAATGTCAACACCAGCCTCATCCTCGTCCTTTGTGAACATATCAACGGTGCCCAATCAGGACGGAGCGAGCACAATACATCTCAACAGATCATAGCAGGTTATAAAATATAACTATGCAGTAGAGTAAGATACATAAACTGAAAGAAAGTACAGAATGTAAAGGAGATAGCTGTAATAGAAATATCTACTATAAATAGAGAACTAACAGTGGCTAGTGAGTCAGAGTACAATATAGACACATGAATGGCATATGATGATTCTGATGCTACACTACGGAATAATTCTGATGCTACATTACTTGGATATTATTTACATGTCCACTTCTACTCCCCCGTACCCCCAATCAATACACAAGGATCCAGCCAGGTTATGTTATGATTCATGTAATGGCCCCCGAAGGGTGATACATGATAGTCCCATAAATGGGAATTCTAGGAATGCCCATAAATGGGTGATTCATGGAAGACTCTGTGATCATGAGAGTACATGTCACAAGTGATTCAATGAACCATGAAGCATAGTGATACACAATGTAAGTGAAATGCACAGAACATGTAGTATTCGATGCTCCCTGAGGGGATAACATCTCAAGAAAGAATCAATATAGTACTAATTCGTGTGACCAACGTGACAGCATCAAGTAAAGTAATTTAAAGCAGGAGAATAATTCTAACAGGATATAAAATGATCAGAGAATGTACTCGCCTGCTATCTGAGTGTCCGGATGAAATATACTGTCCGAGGAGAGGTGTCTGGCTCCTAATCAGAACAGCACAAGTCACAACAAGTCCAAAATGGTAATATGAAGTTCTACTATGCATTCTACATGATTCTAGGTCAATCTAGACCCAAGTCAACTCTTGGTCAATCCCTAGAAGTCAAACTAGGTGAACTAGGTCCAATCAAGTCTAAACTAGGCCACTCTAGTCTATACTAGTCTAACTAGTCTATTCTAGCAAGCACACACCAATTCTAGACTATACAAGTCTACTAGACACTCACTTGGCATGCAGACACACCCATAGGCCATGAGCCCTAGGCTATAGGCTATATCATGCCTAAGCCAACCCACATATCATATATACACATATTAATATATATATAATATAATATACTACTACACATTAAACATATAGGCTACCTATATATGTGCATCTCATATATATATATATATATATATATATATATATATATATATATATATATATATAGAAGATAGGAAATGGGCACATGTACATGTACATAGAAGATAGGAAATGGGCACATGTACATGTACATAAAAAAAAAAAAAAAAAAATATATATATATAGAAGATAGGAAATGGGCACATGTACATGTACATAGAAGATAGGAAATGGGCACATGTATAAAAATATATATATATATATATATATATATATATATATATACATGTACATAGAAGATAGGAAATGGGCACATGTATTTGTGTTCATGTGTGTGTGTGTGTGTGTTGAGAGAAGACATGAGAGCAAAGTGTCATGAGAGTGTGTGTTATTATGGAATGAGTGTTAGGCAAATGTGTGATATCCTAGAAAACAGGGAAACAGTGAATGGTATTTGTGTACAGTGTCAATGGAAAGAAATCAATATAGTGATATGAATGTGTGTGTTCAGGGGTTCACATGACAGTGTAGTGTAACCTAGAAATCAGTGAGCTAACATTTATATGTGTGTGCAAAAAGGAAGATAGGAAAATAGTGAGCATTATAGGAATTAACAGTGCATATACAAACAGTGTACTGGGAAAACAGGGAGGGAAATCTGGAAATCAGTGAGGGTAACATGACAGTGTAGCAAGTGTCTATAGGAATCAATCACAGGTATTTAAGAACTATGGAATCAAAACAGTTAAGGAAAGAAAATCAATTCAGATTTAAAAAGATGAAAATAATTCTCAGGAATTGAGAATTCCTGGAAGTCTAATGACAGTTAACTTGATAACTAATCCATCATTCAACAATGAAACCAAAACCAATACAAATATGAGAATTCACATTAATTTGATCATTCAAAATTCAGTTTGAAACTGGGATTCAAAGCCCAACAACAGTGAATCAATTTAGTTTTAATAGGAACAATGTGTCAGTGAAATACATAAGGTCCCAACTCACTATCAATTATTCCATTCTCATATCATAAACCTATTCTAATAAGTAAATTGAATTAATTATGAACTAACAAATATGTGGGATCATTTGACATCAGAAAACATTAATTTAAAATTGATTAAAATGGATTCAAATTCAGGAAAAACTGAATATAAATATGGTATCAGTGGTATCAGTCGAACCCGAGTCCAAATCCCATCTTATGGCAAACAACCCAATCTCATATGTAATAATCAACTAACATATACTAACAAACATGTCTAGGATCTTAATTAGCAATTAAAAACATAATTTAACAATTTAAAATGGAATTAAACACAGGAAAATGGAACTGGTATTAACAGTGTAAAAATAGTCTCATGTACGTGTTTACTGACCTCGTGCACGTGTCACGACACGACACAAACCCTAAGCTTGTGTCCCAGTATCGAGTGCGACTAGGTCTAGGGTCCTGACACCCTGACACGGGTCCATGATACGTGTGTCAGTGACACGACACACGTATCAGTACCAAAAATTTGGTTGAACCCGCACAGTGCACAACCAGTGCACTTGCAACTGCGTGTCCGACACGACACGAGGACTCACGAAACTTTGGGAGCCTTGTGTCAGTGTCAGCCCCGACCCATGTGTCGAGTTTCCCGTGTCCACGTGGTGTATCCAGTGTGCTGTGGCCCCCGAGTAGCAGGGGACTGCTACTCGCGTACACGCGTGTGGAACCTATTATGTTCTCGTGTCCGTAACGACCCGACATAACACCACAACCACCTCAGTCCACCAGAAAACATTAAGCAAGGCCAAACCCTAATTTCCTATTCAAACAAATTCGAAAACAATGATGAAATGCCCACTGTGGCATTTTATCAAACACTTAGGTTAGCCACTGATACGTGTCCGATACAGACATGTATTGGACACAAAACCTAGAAATAACTATACCACTAGTTAGGGTATTCCTAGGGCTTCCTATTCATGCATTTAAATCACTATTTTATGGTAGGAATAGGAATTTACCCAGGTGAGTGAAATGACTCAAAAGCTTCAAAGAGAGTTGTTCCTCTAGCTACCCAAACTCCTCCAAATTGCTCCTTCACTGAAATTTCTTACCATACCCAGGAAATACACAGAGATTAGAACCTATTGCAAGAAATTTGAAGGAAAAGGAGTTGAAATGGAGAAGATAGGGATTGGGAAAGAAAGGGGTTTACCTCTATTTCCAAACTTGCTATTTCCTAAAGGAGGCTAGCCCTAAGTGGTAGAGACATTATATAGGGTGGGAAAACCAATGTTGGCCGGCAATGTAGTGTAGGCTAGGGTTAGGGTTTCACTAGTTTGGTTATGGGCCTCTATGGGCCTAAGCCATAAGTCATGGCTTATGAAATCACAAGCCATTATCTAACCTATTCATTAATCCTATTCCCAAATTTAATCCTAATGACTAGAGTGTTACTAACTTGGGTTAACTAGGGTTTCATAATCTAACCAAGATAGTCATGACTAGGGTTAGCTTCTAGGACAGTCTCCTAAGTCATCCTGAGTCAAAGTCAAGAATAGCACTAAAACAAATTATACTAAAATCATTTAAATTCCAATAATTATAATTATTACTAAATAATTCCAAATAATTCCTAAATTTTGAAAATGACCAAAATACCCTCAAGCTAGAAATGTGGTAGTGATAAATCTACCCCTCTTAAAATAATTTTGTCCTCGAAATTAAGGGCAAAACAACAGATGAGAAGGATAGATAATCATACCTCACGGTACAAACAGATATGGGTATCGCTCGCGCATCTCATCCTCCCACTCCCAGGTCGACTCTCCTGGAGAATGATGCCTTCATACGATGCGAACCAAGGGTATCACCTGGTTTCTCAGCACCTTCTCTCGGCGATCCAGAATCTCCACAGGCTGCTGTGGATAACTGAGAGTAGGTCCAACCTCAATCTCCGTGTGATCAAGCACATGGCTAGGGTCAGCCACGTACCATCTCAACTATGATACGTAGAATATATTATGGACACCCACTAGTGCAGGTGGCAAGTTTAGCCTGTATGCTACGTCATCGACTCTCCCGCTGATATCGAAAGGGCCGATGAAGCACGGGCTAAGCTTCCCACCTCCACCAAAATGTATCGTACCACGAGTCGAAGATATCCTCAAGAAAACCTGGTCTCCAACCTAATCACAAGCAAGGTCTCAAATTAACTATGATAAACAAACATGATGTCACTCCCCGTTCCCAGAATGCGTATTTTAATACGTATATTGCTTGAATGTATTTATTTAATATTTATCATGTATTATCCTGTATTTAAATTCCTATAATTTTCATGTTAGTTAATTATCTTCTCTTTAATTTTCATGTTAATTAATTTCCAGCAATTTTATTTTTTGTACTTTATTTTCTGCAATTTTATTTCTGTACTTTATTTTCTGCAATTTTATTCTCTGCTTTAGCTAGTCTTTAGGTTCGGCTTGGTTCGGTTTGTTGAGTTGGTTCATCATGAACCCATTGGACCCCCACCTACCACAACTCCTCCTATTTAAGCCCCCATCTCCTTTCTCTCTCTTCATAACTTTTCTTCTCCATTACTTTTCTTCTCCATTACTTCTTCTTCTTCTTCCTCATCATCACCACCACCACCTACCAACCGTAGGCAAGTACAACTTGCTTCTACATGAGAACCCATTTTTTATGGTTCATTTGTCTTCCTCTTGTGATTCTAAGAGAGTTTAGTTCTTAGCATTTTTGATTTTTATGGCTTGTTTTCTCTAGATCTAAGTAGTTGTATTTTGGTTGTTCATGGGTTTTGGTCCACCAAGCTGGCGTGTATTTCTGGCATTGGATCGAAGGCTCCATAGGACTTGGAGTTTGGGAGATGTTGTACGCTCACGTTCTTACGTTCTCGCGTAAATATTAGCCCTTCACGCACACGTTCTTGCGTGTCAGCGTGTATTTTTAGTCATGCACACGTTCTTACGTGTCAGCGTGTATTTTTAGTCACGAACACGTTCTTACGTGTCAGCGTGTATTTTTAGTCACGCACACGTTCTTGCATGCGTGCGTGTATTTTTAGTCACGCACACGTTCTTTACGTGCCAGCGTGTATTTTTAGTCACGCTCACGCCTTCACGTGCCCGCGGGACATTTGAGTCGCATCACCTTTCACGCTTCACTTTTCACGCTCACGTTTGCCAGCATGAGTCACTTTCCACGCTCACGTTATGAGTGCGTGAATTACCCTTCACGCTCACGCTGTGCGTGCCAGCATGAACCACTCTTCACGCTCACACAGTTTATACGCTCACTCCTTCATACTAACTTAGCGTGACTTGTTGGTCTTAGCATAGACTTCTTGCGTGACTTGTTGGCCTTAGCATAAACTTGTTGGCGTGACTTCTTGACTTGGGTATTTCTATTGTTCTATAATTTATTCATCCTTATGCCTTTGCATGAACTCGATAATCTTAGCATATTAATATTTTTAATACATATGATTGTATAGAACGTGCCCTGTGTCTTGATTGATTGATGGATACCCAGTAAGACTGGAACTTGACCTTGAGAGTTATAGACTCGACCCCATTGAATACTAATTGACTTTCATGCCTTGTTACCATTGATAAATGATGGCTATCTTGACTAAAATTGATCATGCGTTCCTAGTTGGAACTAAGAGACTGGCTAGTCGTCTTATTGAATTGAATGAATGAGACACGTTCATGTTAATGAACTATTGTAATCGATTAGCCAATCCCGAATATTGACATACAGGCACACATGCAGGCTTTAATTTACTTACTTACTTATTTTCTACAAAAGAAGCATGTGTACTCTATGGTCAAGGCATGATTATTCCGTGGTTAGTTTGGATTGTTGTATTACGCTATGTAAGACCTACAACCTAACCGTACAGGCATCGTTGTAGAGTTGTGCATATCGTACCCCGTACGAAAGTACTCATTTGAATGACCATGATCCACGGCATGGGATTTCACTCAACGTAGGGACTATTAAGTTAAATAAAATAAATGATGGCATGGAGAGAATGGATTCCCGAGTTCTTACATGGCAGCCCCCTTGGGACGAGTAGTACCCGACGGGCCAGCTGGTTCCCACAGGTACTATAAATCTGCCACACGGACAGGGAGCGGTATCTGCTTATATTATTATTGTATATTGTATATTGATGACAGGCGTCCCGCTGGGACTTGTCTAATTCATGTATGGCGCAATTGATTGACTGGATAGACTAGCCTTGCTCGCACATGGTTAGAACTGAGGAATCTTTATTGCATTATTCCAGGATAACTTGGAACTCACAATAGCAAGCCATAGAAATTGATTGGCCGTTTAAATTAATTTGTTTGTGCACTGTACCTACTCTGTTGCTTAACTGAGATGATCAGAATGTCAGGACATGACAGGCCAACTTCTGTCCTTGTTTGGTTGGGAGGTTGGTTCGAAGTGTCTTGATGTTATGTGAATCCTAGTGGAAAGCAGAGATCTATTATTATATTCTCTTACTTACTGGTTTTAGTTCTCATGTCGTGCTTCCTTGTGGTACTTGCTATTAGAGGTCTAACCTCTCTGGTTTTGTATGGCCAGATTTAGAGCCGGTTTCCGAGGATCCAGCTTACTTCCACCTCCAAGATGGTCAATACTAGAGGAATGATCGCAGGAGGACTCGAGTGGGTCCCTTACTTCTCCACTCGTTTTGCTATTTACTTTATACTTGGCCGTTTGGCACCGACATGTTAGTCGGATTGTCTTGTACTTACTTTTGCATAATTGTAATTAAGTCAGACTGCAGCTGATAACAATTGTGTATACCTTGCTTCATCATCTGGCTATGTTTTGTAAAGCCAGATATCAAGAACATTATGACTGAGCGTTTGGGACGCCTTACTGCTTTATCTTACATGTTCTCTATTACTGTTTCTTGCTTGAATGATTAAGATAATAGATGTGAAGTGACCATAGAAAGACTTTTATGTAGTATGCACCCCCTCGTCTGGTTAGACAACATTGATCGTATTATACGGTATTCTTCTACCCGTAATACATAGCTGGCTGAGTCATTCCCCCGCTCTCTAGTATTCTGGTTCTGGGGTATGACAAGGTTTTAGTGGTGGCCCATACAGGTCTGATTTCAGACTTGTGGGGTGTTTTGATTTATAGGATGTCTCAATCACACGTGTCCCACCCTTGATCTCATGATTCGTTGTTCTCAACCCTTGCTTGACATTCGGTATCCTTTGACTTCATTGATCCTTCATGTCCGGTTGTTTGATTGTTCTCTTGTCCCTTTTCTTAGGGGAACTTCGTCCGCATCGGTCAGAGCTGGGCAAGCAACAACAAGGGCAACATGGGCAACATGACCAGGTTGGTCAGCAACAAGGACCAGTCTCACCTCAGGAGACTATCCAAGAAGAAGTGATAGTAGAACCAGCAGCTGAACCGCGGTATCCGAAAGTTCCAACACCACCCATAGTTCCACCTACCACTGTGGAAGTGGACACACCAGCCCTTCTGGAGATCATGAGAGGAATGATGGCTACTCAGCAACATTAGATGTTGGCCCAGCAGCGCATGCACACTCAGCTACAAGAGCAGAATGTGTTGCTCAACCAAGGATTGCAGACGGCTTTGGAAAGAGGAGTGAGGACTGATTCAGGAGCATCGGCCAGATTTTGCAAGTACAACCCCCGCCGTTTCGAGGGCACGGAGGATGCCATCTCAGCAGATGCATGGCTTAAGGATATTGAGGCTATTCTGACAGCAGCTAAGGTACCGGCAGAAGAACGTGTGGATCTAGTGAAGTTGTTACTTCAGGATCTCGCACGTGATTGGTGGGAATCAGAGAAAGTGGGCATCAGACGTCCTGTGGCTTGGGACGATTTTACTGCAAGATTCAAGACCAAGTACTATGGAGTTGTGGCATGATTTGAGCTACAACAGAAGTTCATCAACCTCAGGCAGGCCGGCAAGACTGTAGATGCTTATGTAGCGGAGTTCTGCAGATTGAGTAGATTCGCCCCAAAAATGGTAGCAACAGAGAGCCAGAGGACTATGAGGTTTCAGCAAGGGTTTTACCTTGAGCTCTTGCAATTGATAGAGGGGCACAATTACCAAACTTTGACGAAGTATTGACAGCAACTCGAAGGCATGAGATCACCATTCAGAGGCTTGCGACAGAACTGGGGGTCAGAAGAGATCCCACAGTCAGATTGAAGAGGAGGGGGAGCAGCGCCCCGAACAACAGCACCATCCACTGGCATTCGTATCCACGATGTGGCGATACGAGGACCAGCACCACCCAGGTAGCAGCAACAGCAACAGAAAAAAAACCAGCAACCCCCGGTGGGCTGCACTTATTACGGGAAGATGGGACACACTAGAGATGTGTGTCGGATATTGAATGGACTGTGTCTGATATGTGGAAATCCTGACCATCGGGTTACCACATGTCCCATGAATTCGAGGTCAGGAGGACAGGGCAACAGTTTCTTGCTCTGCCAGCACCAGGGGCAGGCCAGTATCGAGGACCAGCGGTGGCAGTAAAGCCGTTGGACCAGCGTCCGTTAATGCCACAGTCTCAGATGTTTCGGCAGCAGGGGCCACCGATACAGCAACACCAGTATAGACCACCCCAGCATCATCAAGGAAGGGGCCAGCAACAACATCAGGCTAGGCCGCAGCATAGGAACCAGCAAGGAGGTCGAGGGCAAGCATTCACTCTGTCCTTGGAGGAGGCATTGGCATCAGGAGATGTTGTGGCAGGTAACATTCTCGTCGCCTCATATCCCGCAGTAGCATTGTTTGATTCGGGAGTATCCCATTCATTTATATCTGCACAATTTACGACACGGCTAGGAATGGAGTTCGAGGCATTGCCAGGGAGGTTGAATAACTCACTGGTAATGGGCTCGTAGGAGTTAGTAGAGTTACTTTAGCATGTAGCGTTGTAGTTTGCGGGCATTCTTTACCCTCCGGTTGATAGAATTTCTTGTTGGAAATTTCAACGTTATCTTAGGCATGGACTGGCTGAAAGACAGTCATGCGACAATAGATTGTCGTAGAGGGAGTGTATCTTTTGATATTCCAGGCATGAAGAGATTCACCTTAGTCAGATCAGAGGCAACTCAGCAAGAGCAGGGAGTAATAACGGCAATGGAAGAAGTTCAGATTTCGAAGGTAGTTGAAGAATTCTTGACGTATTCCCTGAAGAACTTCCAGGTCTACCACCAGTCAGAGATATTGAGTTCAATATAGAATTGGCACCAGGAACTAAACCGATATCAGATCGAGTTTATAGAATGGCGGATTCAGAGCAGGCCAAGGTATATGAGCACATAGAGGAACTGAAGGAGAAGAAGTTCATCCAAGCTAGCATGTCACCATGGGCAGCACCAGTGGTACTTGTGGGAGAAGGATGGGTCATCCAGATTGTGCATTGACTACAGGAAGCTTAACGCGGTAACAGTGAAGAACAAGTACCCATTACCCAGGATCGACGACTTATTTGATCAGTTGAGCAAAGCTAGAGTTTCTCCAAGATAGATCTTCGTTCAGGATAATCAAGTGAGGGTTCGGAAGGAAGATATTCCCAAGACAGCGTTCAGGTCGAAGTATGGGCATTATGAATTCTTAGTAATGCCGTTTGGTTTGACTAATGCTCCAGCAATATTCATGGATTGATGAATCGCATCTTTATGCCATACTTAGACCAGTTTGTCGTTGTGTTTCTTGACGACATTCTCGTATATTCTGCCAGTGAAGAGGAGCATGAAGACCACCTCAGGAAAGTGTTACAGGTTCTGAGGGAGAACCAGTTGTATGCCAAGCTTAGCAAGTGTGAGTTTTGGTCAGATCACATTTCATTTTTGGTCACATCATATCAGGAGTTGGAGTAGCAGTAGATCCCAAGAAGGTAGAAGCAGTAGAAAGTTGGCCAGTACCCAAGACCATAGCAGATGTGCGGAGTTTCTTGGGTTGGCAGGATATACAGAAGGTTGTGTCAGACTTTGCAAGGCTTTCAGCACCCATGACCGCTTGACCCGGAAGGATGTACCATTAATTTGGTCGGCAGAATGTCAGGCATTGAGACTTTGAAGCAGAAGTTGATATCAACACCTATTCTTACATTGCAGTTGGATCCGGAGGTTTTACAGTATTGTGATGCGTCAGGTAAAGGACTTGGATGTGTCCTTATGCAGCATGGGAAGGTGATAGCATATGCATCTAGGCAGCTTCGGGACCACGAGAAGAATTACCCAACTCATGATTTGGAGTTGGCGACAGTAGTGTTTGCTCTGAAGCTATGGAGGCATTACTTATATGGTGACCGAGGGACATGTACAGACCATAAAAGTCTGAAGTACATCTTTACTCAGAAGGAAACTAAACATGAGGCAGAGAAGATGGCTGGAGTTGATCAAGGATTATGATGTGGAGCTTCAGTATCACCCAGGCAAGGCTAATGTAGTAGCAGACGCTCTTAGCAGGAGACGCGGCATTTATGTTAACAACACAGAGGAATATCTTAGAAGACCTTCAGGAGATGGGCATCGAAGTTATACTTCCTAGTGATGTAGGAGTTCTAGCAAGTCTGCAAGTTCAATCGACTTGGTAGGCAGGATCAAGGCAGCTCAGGCACATGACCCAAGGATTCAGAAGCTTAGGGCAGAATGTGAGTCAGGACTCAGGAAGAAGATGAGAATTCATGAAGATGGTACACTTAGGTTTGGATCGCGTCTATGTGTGCCTAGTGGAGATAGCAGACAGGAGGTTATGGCAGAAGCTCACAGTTCTCAGTATTCTATTCACCCAGGAGGGACCAAGATGTACCAAGATATCAAACAGCATTTCTGGTGGAACGGGATGGAGAGGGAGATAGCTAGATTTGTTTCCCATTGCTTGGTATGTCAGCAAGTGAAGGCAGAACAGCAGAGGCCAGCTGGGTTATTGCAACCGCTTCCTATTCGGAATGAAATGGGAGCATATTATGATGGACTTTGTGACTGGTTTACGAGACCAAGTGGTAAGGACGCTATTTGGGTGATAGTGGACCGACTTACAAAGGTAGCACACTTTCTTCCTTTCAGAGTAGGGCAATCGACAGAAAAGTTGGCAGAATTGTATAGCAACAGATAGTCAGGCAGCATGGAGTCCTGTCAGTATTTGTCGGATCGAGATACCCGTTTATATCGTATTTCTAGAAGAGCTTACATCATAGTCTGGGTACCAAGTTAAGATTCAGCACGGCTTACCATCCACAGACGGATGGGCAATCAGAACGAACGATTCAGACTTAGAAGATATGTTACGAGCTTGCACTCTAGATTTTGGAGGGTCTTGGGAGAGTCACCTGCACTGGTCGAGTTCTCATACAACAAGAGTTATCAAGCCAGTATCCAGATGGCGCCATTCGAAGCATTATATGGTAAGAAGTGCAGGTCACCGCTTGCATGGGATAATATCGGGGAGAGGAAGATGTTAGGCCGGAAATGATTGTTCAGACAGTTGAAGTGGTTAAGGAATTAGAGAGCGACTTCGTGTTGCGTAGGATCGACATCGTCATTGGGCGGACCAGCATCGTAGGCCGCTAGAGTTTCTGTTGGGGACCACGTATTCTTGCGGATCTCACCTACTGTGGGGTCATTAGATTTGGCGTTCGCGGGAAATTGAGTCCGCGGTACGTGGGCCCATTGTTATCCTTGATCGGGTAGGCGATGTTGCTTATCATTTATCCCTGCCACCTTCGTTACGAGAGGTGCATGACGTATTTCATGTATCTCAATTACGTAGGTATGTATCGGACCCAAGCCATATCCTCGATCATTCTGAGCTGGTTGTTGGTACCAACCTGTCTTACGAGGAACAGCCTGTGTCCATTTTGGACCGAAGAGAGAGATACTCAAGAACCGAACAATTAGCTTGTCCGTGTTGCTTGGGGTCATCACTCCTTGGGAGAGTCAACGTGGGAACGTGAGGATGATATCCGATCACGGTATCCATACCTGTTTGACTCACAAGGTATATCTCTTTCTGTATACCTTGATTGTCCTGATTCTTCATGCTGATCACCTATGGGTAGAATTGCTTGATATCGTAGATTGATGGATTTACATATATGTTACTTGCTATGGACATTATAAAATGATTGCTTGATTGAATTGCTTGTACTTAGATTGGTTTAGCCCGATGTTTCTATCTTGCTTGAATTTGAAATTTCGAGGACGGAATTTTTCTAAGGTGGGTAGAGATGTCACTCCCGTTCCCAGAATGCATTTTAATACGTATATTGCTTGAATGTATTATTTAATATTTATCATATATACTGTATTTAAATTCCTATAATTTTCATATTAGTTAATTATCTGCTCTTTAATTTCATGTTAATTAATTTCCAGCAATTTTATTTTCTGCACTTTATTTTCTGCAATTTTATTTCTGCACTTATTTTCTGCTTTAGCTAGTCTTTAGGTTCGGCTTGGTTCGATTTGATGAGTTGGTTCATCATGAACCCATGGACCCCCACCTACCACAACTCCTCCTATTTAAGCCCCCATCTCCTTTCTCTCTCTTCATAACTTTCCTTCTCCATTACTTTTCTCATTACTTCTTCTTCTTCTTCTTCTCATCATCACCACCACCATCTACAACCGTAGGCAAGTCCAACTTGCTTCTACATGAGAACCCATTTTTATGGTTCATTTGTCTTCCTCTTGTGATTCTAAGGAGTTTAGTTCTTAGCATTTTGATTTCTATGGCTTGTTTTCTCTAGATCTAAGTAGTTGTATTTGGTTGTTCAGGGTTTTTGGTCCACCAAGCTGGCGTGTATTTCTGGCACTGGATCGAAGGCTCCATAGGACTTGGAGTTTGGGAGATGTTGTACGCTCACGTTCTTACGTGCTCGCATAAACATCAGCCTTCACGTACACGTTCTTACGTGTCAGCGTGTATTTTTAGTCACGCACACGTTCTTACGTCAGCGTGTATTTTAGTCACGCACACGTTCTTACGTGTCAGCGTGTATTTTTAGTCAGGCACACGTTCTTACGTGTTAGCGTGATTTTTAGTCACGCACACGTTTTACGTGTCAGCGTATTTAGTCACGTACACGTTCTTGTAGCGTGCGTGTATTTTAGTCACGCACACGTTCTTACGTGCCAGCGTGTATTTTAGTCACGCTCACGCCTTCACGTGCCCGCGGGAATTTGAGTCGCATCACCTTTCACGCTTCACTTTTCTCGCTCACGCTTGCCAGCATGAGTCACTTTCCACGCTCACGTTATGAGTGCGTGAATTACCCTTCACGCTCACGCTGTGCATGCCAGCATGAACCACTCTTCACGCTCATACTGTTTATACGCTCACTTCTTCATACTAACTTAGCGTGACTTGTTGGTCTTAGCATAGACTTCTTGCGTGACTTATTGGCCTTAGCATAAACTTGTTGGCGTGACTTCTTGACCTGGGTGTTTCTATTGTTCTATAATTTATTCATCCTTATGCCTTTGCATGAACTCGATAATCTTAGCATGTTAATATTTTTAATACATATGATTGTATAGAACGTGCCCTGTGTCTTGATTGATTGATGGATACCCAGTAAGACTGGAACTTGACCTTGAGAGTTATAGACTCGACCCCATTGAATACTAATTGACTTTTATGCCTTGTCACCATTGATAAATGATGGCTATCTTGACTAAAATTGATCATGCGTTCCTAGTTGGAACTAAGAGACTGGCTAGTCGTCTTATTGAATTGAATGAATGAGACACGTTCATGTTAATGAACTATTGTAATCGATTAGCCAATCCCGAATATTGACATACAGGCACACATGCAGGCTTCAATTTACTTACTTATTTATTTTCTACAAAAGAAGCATGTGTACTCTATGGTCAAGGCATGATTATTCCGTGGTTAGTTTGGATTGTTGCATTACGCTATGTAAGACCTACAACCTAACCGCACAGGCATCGTTGTAGAGTTGTGCATATCGTACCCCGTACAAAAGTACTCATTTGAATGACCATGATCTACGGTATGGGATTTCACTCAACGTAGGGACTATTAAGTTAAATAAAATAAATGATGGCATGGAGAGAATGGATTCTCGAGTTCTTACATGGCAGCCCCCTTGGGACGAGTAGTACCCGACGGGCCGGCTGGTTCCCACAGGTACTGTAAATCTGCCACACAGGCAGGGAGCGGTATCTGCTTATATTATTATTGTATATTGTATATTGATGACGGGCGTCCTGCTGGGACTCGTCTAATTCATGCATGGCGCAATTGATTGATTGGATAGACTAGCCTTGCTCGTACATGGTAAGAACTGAGGAATCTTTATTGCATTATTCCAGGATAACTTGGAACTCACAATAGCAAGCCGTAGAAATTGATTGGCCGTTTAAATTAATTTGTTTGTGTACTGCACCTACTCTGTTACTTAACTGAGATGATCAGAATGTCAGGACATGACGGGCCAACTTCTGTCCTTGTTTGGTTGGGAGGTTGGTTCGAAGTGTCTTGATGTTATGTGAATCCTAGTGGAAAGCAGAGATCTATTATTATATCCTCTTACTTACTGGTTTTAGTTCTCATGTCGTGCTTCCTTGTAGTACTTGCTATTTGAGGTCTAACCTCTCTGGTTTTGCATGGCCAGATTTAGAGCCGGTTCCCGAGGATCCAGCTTACTTCTACCTCCAAGATGGTCAATACTAGAGGAATGATCGCAGGAGGACTCGAGTGGGTCCCTTACTTCACCGCTCGTTTTGCTATTTACTTTATACTTGGCCGTTTGGCACCGACATATTAGTCGGATTGTCTGTACTTACTTTTGCATAATTGTAATTAAGTCAGACTGTAGCTGATAACAATTGTGTATACCTTGCTTCATCATCTGGCTATGTTTTGTAAAGCCAGATATCAAGAACATTTTGACTGAGCGTTTGGGACGCCTTACTGCTTTATCTTACATGTTCTCTATTACTGTTTCTTGCTTGAATGATTGAGACAATAGATGTGAAGTGACCATAGAAAGACTTTTATGTAGTATGCACCCCCTCGTCTGGTTAGACAGCATTGATCGTATTATACGGTATTCTTCTACCCGTAATACGTAGATGGCTGAGTCATTCCCCCGCTCTCCAGTATTCTGGTTCTGGGGCGTGACACATGATCAACAAAACATAAACAAATAAACCTAAATCTAATCCTACTCTAATCTGTACCTCAAACTCCAAGGGCCTCCGGTGGCTATCGGCCCAATGCCGATGTCTGTCCTGCGCCACGCGAAGTCTGTCTCTGATAAGCTTCACCTTCTCTGCTGCATCTACAACCATCTCAGGCCCCAGTAAAGCTCGCTCCCCAACATCATCCCAAGACAAGGGTGTACGACATCTACGCCCGTACAGTGCCTCGAATGGTGACATCTCAATGCTGGCCTGAAAGCTGTTGTTGTAAGCAAACTCCACCAAATATAGATGATCCTCCCAGGAACCTCCAAAATCCAGGACGCACGTCCGCAGCATGTCCTCGTATCACACTCACTTTTCAATTTTAAGGGTATTTTAGTAACTATGATTTATTTAAATTTTATGATTTTTATTTGAATTTTTATCTATTTATTAAATAGATTGATTGCAGTGTGATTTGATTGATTGTAGACTAGTGACTTGGTAGTTTGACCTTAGCCAACCATGACCTAGAACCTTAATGCTATATCAGAAATTAGATTTATTATTATTAGAATTAATTTAGATTTTATTAGTAAATTTTTAGAGTGATTAATTAATTTTTAGCCATTTTGGCCTTTCTGTGATTTTCTGAATTTGTTGACTCTTGTTTGTGCTAGCAACTGGTTGAACTCTAGTAGACTTTTATAGGGGCCTAACCATGCATTATAATTTTTATTTTCATTTTTAGAATTTAATTTGTGCATTAGATTATTTTTAAGGCTTTTAACTATTTAATTAGCCTTTTTGCATGTAGGCCTTTGAGCTTTTCGACTTGGGCCCATTTCTACTTGAGAAAGAGTTGGCCCAAGTGAAACCCAAACCCTAGGGGACCCCCTTGGCCATCCAACAGCAGTACCACCTCCAATTGTTGCATTCATTTGTAGTTTGTAGCCTCCACAAGAAAACCCTAAGAGATCCAACTCTCCAAAACACTTTTTTCCTTCATCCGGAGTCCGTTTCTTCCCAAACTAACTCCGTTGCGTTCATCGAGGAGAGGAGGATCTGCTGGACCATTTCTGGAGTGGAGACGGAAGGTTTTGCTGAAGGAAAATCGGTCGACACGACAACCGAGGAGCCCCGATCATTGAGTTTTGACACTCAATAGGTAAAACCCTAATCTACTATTGAAAATCTGGTTTTTTCTTTATTTTTGCATCCATATAGGTGCCCTAGCCTTGCCCACGAAATTTGGTGGGATTTCGACTCCGTTTGATGGAGGTATCGAGCCCGTGTCGGTCCCTTTCGGCACGTGTTCGACGAAATGCCGCTTAAGATTGAAATTGCTGTTTTTCAATTCTGACTTCATGGATGTTTAGATAATATAATTTTAATAAACTTTCGTGAAGACGGATTGGAAATCGATGACTTTTCAGTGACGTTTCGGACACGGACACGCGTGCACGAGATCCCGTGCACTTCCTGCAGTCTGTGCATCATAACTCGACGTACAGAGCTCCGCCTTGTGTGAAAGTTTACAAGTACGTAGGGGTAACCTCTTTCCACATGTCCGTAAAATTTCATGATGTTTCGTCGAGCGAGCGCGAAGAAATCGCGCGTGCACTGGTCAGCCACACTGTACACTCGGGCTGATTTTTGTCGCAGAAACGGACTTCGTGCGCGCACACGACGCAACGAAGACCCATTCCAGGACTCGAAACATATTGACCTAGACCTAGACGACCCGTAGGACAAACCCCAAGTCGTGGCGTGGCCCAACGAGGGAGCAGCGAGGCCGGAACCACGCGCACGAGGGTGCGCGCGCAGCAGGCCGCACGGGTGCGTGGGTCTACGTGCGCTGTTTCAGGCAGCGTGTCACCATGTCATCATGTCCTAGACCTACCCCAGGACCCCTCCAGCTACGTCCACGAGCATGTGACGTTTCGTTGCGTGTGCGGCGCTCAAACGAGCGAAAACGCACGCGTACCACGCGGTATCAGGAAATCCCGATACGCGTTCTGTGGACACGACACGGACACGATTTCGAACCCGAGAGTACCCGACCGTATCACGTAGGTTGAGACCAGCATGTATGCCGAGTTTCGCGGGTAGATTTGGTGTATGTTGCGTTTTGAGTCATTTTGTCAAAATTGGGTTTTTCGGGTTCAAAGTTTTGAATATAATGTGATTTTTCGATCCTTGACTTTTTAGTCGTTATTTTCTGAATTGTTAGTTTATATATGAAAAGTAGAACTTGTGGGAAGTGATCCGCGGGATCATCACCTAATTGTTTGCTTTTTCCAAGCATAATCGGGTTTTCATTGAATTGGATAAAATTGAGATTTATATAATATTTCGATTTTTGAGTTAAATGCGATATTTTGATTTCCAACTTCTTAGTTTACAAAATCTGAGTTTTCAGGACTTATATGATATTTCAAATATGTGAGAATCAACTTTTGGCTTTGTTTCACAATTTTCCATCATTTATGGATATATGTGTTTACTATATATAGCTTTATGCATATATCTAACTATATATATATATATATATATATTTTTTTTATCTAACTATAGCTTTATGCATATATCTAACTATATATATATATATATATATATATATATATATATATATATATATATATATATATATATATATATATATATATATATGTTTAACCCCGTTGAAACCCATTCCTAACACATATACGTGGAGAATGGGTCGAGGGGGAATTATTCCAGATTTTAGGCTTTCTAAGTAGCACGCATCATTGCGTATCTTTCCATTTGAGCTTTTGTAT
The DNA here is from genome assembly GCA_029216955.1 of Iris pallida. Taxonomy (NCBI): domain Eukaryota; kingdom Viridiplantae; phylum Streptophyta; class Magnoliopsida; order Asparagales; family Iridaceae; genus Iris; species Iris pallida. Next base: position 17,262,295 of record JANAVB010008794.1, on the reverse strand, counting down.
ATATATATATATATATATATATATATATATATATATATATATATATATATTTATATTTATATATATATATATATATATATATATATATATATATATATATATATATATATATATATAGAAAAAAATATATATAGAAAATATATAATATATATATATATATATATATATATATATATATATATAGAAATAATATATATATATATATATAGAAAAAAAAAATATATATATAGTTTTCTTACGTTATATAGATTTATATAATAGTATAGTAATTTGGGTAATACCATGATTATGTTTGAATGATTTTAATTTCAGAATTGACCCTTATTTCAATAAGCACCAGTACATACACACGCACACACACCATTTTTATTAGATTTGGGTTTTGTTTGTATTGTATATACACATGTGTGTATATACCTATATGTGTGTGTGTATATATATATATATATATATATATATATATATATATATATATATATATATATATATATATATATATATATATATATATAAAATATATATATATATATTTGTTTGTTAATTCTCTTAGAATAGATTGTAGTTGTGTATATAACTATAGGAGTCCTAGGACAGATTTGGTTTGTCATTTCGAGCATAGTTTAGTCGAATTGGCCGACAAGTTGACCAAATTGATAAAAGTCAACTTTGGGTCAAACTTGATCCAATTCAACTCAAACGAACTCCGAATGACCTGAAATTTTGTGTATGACCTAGAAATTAGTAGACGGACTAGTTGACCCAGGTTTGACCAGGTTTGACCAGCGTTGACCAGGTTTGACCAGAGTTGACCGAGGGTTGACTTTGACCAAAATGGACCTAGAAGCATGTAGTTTTGCATTGTAGCTATTTTCTTTGATATTTTAGACTTGGTTGTGACATGTGTATATTTTAAATAGGTTTACATTGCCCCAGTTTAGTTACACCTCATCATCAGCAGTTCGATTTGCCAGGCGAGTACATTCTCTGATCTTTTCATACTTCTTTGGATATGTTCTCTTGTTATAGACTAGTACATTTGATGCTGACACGATGTTCACACGGATTAGTACCCTCTAGATCTTTTATGCGATGTTATTCTCTCGGATACATCGAGTATGTCATGTTCATGTACTTTATCATGGCCATCATGTACTCCATGTATTCATATTTATCCATGTGCACTCATATGTTATTCATGTACACTCATGACCATATAAGCTCCATGTATATAGTAGTTGTTATCCATGTGGTAGTTGTTATCCATATGCAATAACATAACATGCATTGATCCTTGTGTATTGATTGGGGACAGGGAGAGTGTAGTTGGTTATGTGATCATTATCCCTAGTAGTTGTTATCCATGTGCACTCCTTAGCTGTATCCATGTGCAACCCAAGCTGTTTACATAACCAATTCATGCTCTGAATCACGTAGAAGGTTACATTTCTCTATTTACCATATTATATCTCATTTTATAGTCTCTCTCTCTTGTTGATTCTCTTTACAGCGATTCATGTATAGTTTTCTATAGCTTGCTTTATATGTCCATTCCTGCTATGAACTATTGTGAGAGATATGTGCTCGTTTCGTCCTGGCTGGGCATGTTGAAAATTTTACAGGTATTGATGAGGAGTACTGTCCTACCTATTATGGCATTGGCTTAGATGACACTGGCGACGTGGACCTCAGGAGGATCCCACAGTCGCTGAGGACTTGTCTATAGTCTAGTTGAGACTTAGTACTTTATTTGTATTTCTGTTTGAGACTTTATGAGTTGTACTTTTGTACTTGAGATTTATTCTGGTGGTTTACTCCTAGACTTTTATCTGTGACTCTCTTGAGATTCATTCTTCTATTCCATCTTAGTATTGTGATTGAGTTACTTATTATTTACTCTCCATTCGGAGGTTATTCTAGATTGTGTTAGATATTGTGGCTCAGGACAGCGTTCTACCGTCGACACTGCGGCGTAGGCTGGGCGTTCGTTACTTCTCGTGCCCTTTCACTGGGTGCCGGTCGTGATACATTTTTAGTGGTGGCCCATGCAGGTCCCAATCACAAATAGTGTGATTCGTAGTAGTAGTCGAACTAGAGTATTATTACAACCTGCAGTAGGATATAAGATATAAGTTAAGGTACTCAATCACATTAGGAAAACTATTAACAAATTCTTGTTGGTAGTTGTCTCCTTTTAGGAACAACTGTCCCCTTGATGATTTCTTTTCTTTTTAGTAATTGATTCCTTGTTTGGTCCATCTTCAAGATAGTTATGGAGACACGATTTCATCCTTCCGGTCCATGCAGGACCAGATTCGCATTAGTGCGATGTCGTGGTAGTACGATAATTTAATTGTATTACTACGAGCCTGCTATAGAGTGTAGGAAGTAAGGTGTTAGATTGAGAGGATACTCAATCACTATTAAAATTTTCTGAGAGATTCCTGGAACGACCCTTGAGAATCTCATTTTGAGCTTCGATTTAGATTCCCTTTCCCTTATTTTAATCCACCTTCCTCCCTTGATTCTTGCATCTTGTTTGAACTCTTTTCACCAATACCTTACTTTATTATGCTTAATAAAGGTTAAAAAGATGGCTACACTGCTATATACTCATTGGTCAAATATATGACTAGAAGGATTATATTAAGGAATTAGAATACACAGAGACTTTGATTAAGTTATAAGGACATTTTTCTAAATAGATGATTTAATGATTAGTAGTTTGTAAGTTGGGATATTACCAAGGAAATTTATCTTGAGATTCTAAGTAGTAATCACCAGAGGATTATAAATTATATTTTGATACTGGAGGAAAATAGTTAGAATCTATATAAATCGATTTTAGGAATTGATTTGATTCATGAATTATTGGATTATGATTATACATCTTTGAATGTATATAGATTGGTTTGTTAATGATCAAAAAAAGGGGTGGCAGTATGAACTATTAAATTGAGTCGTACAAGTTGCGATGTATATGTTTATTGAATTTTAAATTTAAGTGGAAGCAATAATATTAAAATTTTGGTTTAAAAGATTGGGAAGATATAAAAACGACTATTTTGGGAAAAAAAAAAATCTCAAATTTGGAATCGTGTCAATTGATTGAAGATTTAAAAATCTATTTGAATTTGGTTTAAGAAGTAGTAATTATGTTTCAATGGCTTAGAAAGAGAAATTATGGTTGATAAGTGCGTTAAAATACTGAGTTGTAATGCTAGATTGCTGTGATATGCTGAGTGTCTATTTTGAGGATTATTTGAGACAAATTGGGAGTTTTTAAAGTTATGAAGTGATATAGAATTTTATGGATTCATGATTTATTAACTCTGGAGTTCAAAGTTGGATTGAAATGTTAAATTTTGGAAAGGTTAGTAGTAATGTGATAGAAGTTACTGTGAGATTTATGAAAAGGATTTAAATGTTAGTAGTGATTAGATTGGATGGCTTAGAGTGAATAAAATTGAGGTAGTTATTTTGAAACTTCTTTTTAAAGGAATGCAATGGTAGGCCATCAAGGTAACCTTAATGAGATAGAAGTGTTCCACACTAATTGCCATATCACTCATGACTATGATAGTAGTATATACTCCAGTGTTGTTAGTCGTCTGCCAAACTATGTGACTGTATCTCAATCTTGACTTACTCAACCTTCCCTCAAATCTAGATCTTTTATTGTGACTTTCTAACCGTTTGTATTTGATCATTCCTTGACAGTATTCGCCTATAGAACTGTGTCCCTAAATTATTTCACTGGATTCTTAATTAAATTTATTTCATGCTTCAACTTGATTTCCTTTATTCTTGTATTAGTTGTCACCTCTTGAACCTTTACCATGATACTAAATTACTTTCTGGCTTAAATTCGAGATCCAACCATGACTCAATTCTTTCGACCCGACATGTGTTGGTGTTCTTCTTGTTTCCTTAAATGCTTAACCTTGTACCTTATCTTGATTGCTTGACCAGCTTAGTTAATGATCTTAGACTATTTTTTCTTCTTCATCATTACCTCCCTTACTTATATTTTGACTACTTACGCTGCTAATTTAGCCTTAGTTTTGCAAGCTTATTATTTTTTTTCGAGCTTGATCATGACATATTTTATTGGGTCGACCCACTAACATATTGTCTAATCAGAACCGGTGTATGATGGTCTGATCAACCTAGTGCATTTTGGTTCGCTTTCATATATTACTCTACATGGATGAGACTCTAGGGCATATGTCTCATCCACGACAGCTTTGGCAATTCTCTTTGAATTATTTTGTAGTCTATGAACCACGTATTGTACTCAATAACATCGTCTTTGAACTCTTTTGCTTTTGTCTTTCACATATTTTAGAAAGGCAAGGCACTGTACTTAATAGGTCAACCCAGGGTATCACGTTTAGCTTCCTTATCAAAAGGAGGATATTGACTTATTTCTATATCCTCACAGTATTCTTAAGGATTTCAATAGTGTTGAATTCTAAACCCTTGATCGCGACCAGTCGACTTGGTCATTCTCCTTATCATCCAATGTTGGAACCTTATTCAATCGAATTAATTCAATTGTGACATGGATTTCCAAATCTTGGATACTCGTGCTCAGACTTCAATGACCTTGTTCTCCATCTTGTCCAAACCTCGATTCATCCTGGATTTGATCAACTTAGATCATATCGAGACTAAAATTTCTTATATATATATATATATATATATATATATATATATATATATAGTGCTTGGATTTCAGTGTTATTGACAGTCGTGCTTTAAACTTTCAATTTTGATCATCTTTAGAATAATAACGCTTTATAGTTAATTTCAATTATTTTATTATTATCACTAGTATTTGTATAGGATGATAGACTGCCTTACAGCCCGATGATTTATTATTTTCCCTTATCTTTTCTAGAATGGCACCCATGACCAGAGTTTGTCCCCAGTACATAGCTGCAATTTCGGATGAGACCGAGATTGTACTTCCCCCTTCTATTGCTCAGGAGGTATTAGTAGCCTCATCGGAGAGTTTTCCTCCATCTCCTATCCTTCAAGAGAGGGCTGCAGTTCAGCCCCTGAGGGCCTTCCTTTGCCTCCTGGAGTGGTACCCCATGCCACTTCCGATGGGGCTCATATTTACAGACTTCTTCAGGATGTGCAGGAGGTACAGAGACTTCAGGCTAAGCTTATGAGAGAGCAGGGTCTCATTTTTCAACTGTTATGGGATTACATGCATTCGAGGGAGGAGCCTAGTCCCAAGAGGGCGAAGAGCAGTTTATACCCAGAGCCTCAGGAGTACCCAGGCTTTCAACCTAGACCAGCCTATCCAGTTCAGATTCCTGTCCAGCAGAGGCCAGTCAGGTGGGTGCCTACCTGTACTTTCTGTAAGAAGCTTGGGCACATATGGAAGGACTGTAGGAAGAGACTAAGATTGTGCCTATTTTGTGGGTCAGCTGCACACAAGATACGAGACTGTCCTACTACACATGCCCCTAGTCGAGGCCTACCTCCAGGAGAGAGTTCCAGCTACCAGACTTAGTAGAGGTGAGTTCTTGACCCATATATTATCCTATCTTGATGATTACTGTACCCTACCATAATGTTTGTATGCTTGATACCTTATGACTACTTTTGATCTAGTATGACTATAGTGGCTAGATGAGACCCCAGACTGATTACTTGCCATAATCATGTATGATATCTTTCCAACTGCATGATTTAGATAAGTTTTCTTAAGACCATGATTGTTGGGGATTTGACCTAGAAGGAGTAGGATCATTTTAATTTTGAGGACGAAATTATTTTAAGGAAGGTAGATTTGTCACACTCACTTTTCAATTTCAAGGGTATTTTAGTAATTGTGATTTATTTAAATTTTTATCTATTTATTAATTAGATTGATTGCAGTGTGATTTGATTGATTATAGACTGGTGACTTGGTAGTTTAACCTTAGCCAACCATGACCTATAACCTTAATGCTATATCAGAAATTAGATTTATTATCATTAGAATTAATTTAGATTTTATTAGTAAATTTTTAGAGTGATTAATTGATTTTTAGCCATTTTGGCCTTTCTGTGATTTTCTAAATTTGTTGACTCTTGTTTGTGCTAGCAACTGGTTTAACCCTAGTAGACTTTTATAGGGGACTAACCATGCATTATAATTTTTATTTTCATTTTTAGAATTTAATTTGTGCATTAGATTATTTTAAGGCTTTTAACTATTTAATTAGCCTTTTGCATGTAGGCCGTTGAGCTTTTCGACTTGGGCCCATTTCTACTTGAGAAAGAGTTGGCCCAAGTAAAACCCTAACCCTAGGGGACCCCTTGGCCGCCCAACAGCAGTACCCCCTCCCATTGTTGTATTCATTTGTAGTTTGTAGCCTCCACAAGGAAACCCTAAGAGATCCAACTCTCCAAAACACTTTTTTCCTTCATCCGGAGTCCGTTTCTTCCCAAATGAACTCCGTTGCACTCGTCGAGGAGAGGAGGATCTCCTGTACCATTTTTGGAGTGGAGACGGAAGGTTTTGCTGGAGGGAAATCGGCCGATACGACAACCGAGGAGCCCCGATCATTGAGTTTTGACACTCAATAGGTAAAACCCTAATCTACCATTGCAAATCTGGTTTTTTCTTCATTTTTGAATCCATATAGGTGCCCTAGCCTTGCCCACAAAATTTGGTGGGATTTCGACTCCGTTTGATGGAGGTATCGAGCCCGTGTCGGTCCCTTACGGCACGTGTTCGACGAAATGCCGCTTAGGATTGAAAGTTGCTATTTTTCGATTCTGACTTCGTGGATTTTATATAATACAATTTCAATAAACTTTTGTGAAGACGGATTGGAAATCGATGACATTTCAGCGACGTTTCAGACACAGACACGGACACGCGTGTACGAGATCCCGTG
>JANAVB010008794.1:17242896-17252896 GCA_029216955.1 Iris pallida | reverse complement strand
GACCTAGAAGCATGTAGTTTTGTATTGTAGCTATTTCCTTTGATATTTTAGACTTGGTTGTGACATGTGTGTATTTTAAATAGGTTTACATTGCCCCAGTTTAGTTACACCTTATCATCAGCAGTTCGATTTGCCAGGCGAGTACATTCTCTGATCTTTTCATACTTCTTTGGATATGTTCTCTTGTTATAGACTAGTATACTTGATGCTGACACGATGTTCACACGGATTAGTACCCTCTGGATCTTTCATGCGATGATATCCTCTCGGATACATCGAGTATGTCATGTTCATGTACTTTATCATGGCCATCATGTACTCCATGTATTCATATTTATCCATGTGCACTCATATGTTATTCATGTACACTCATAACCATATGAGCTCCATATATATAGTAGTTGTTATCCATGTGGTAGATGTTATCCATGTGCATTAACATAACATGCATTGATCCTTGTGTATTGATTGGGGGTAGGGAGAGTGTAGTTGGTTATGTGATCATTATTCCTAGTAGTTGTTATCCATGTGCACTCCTTAGCTGTATCCATGTGCAACCCAAGCTGTTTACATAACCAATTCATGCTCTGAATCACGTAGAAGGTTATATTTCTCTATTTACCATATTATATCTCATTTTATAGTCTCTCTCTCTTGTTGATTCTCTTTACAACAATTCATGTATAGTTTTATATAGCTTGCTTTATATGTCCATTTCTGCTATGAACTGTTGTGAGAGATATGTGCTTGTTCCGTCCTGACTGAACATGTTGAAAATTTATAGGTATTGATGAGGAGTACTGTCCTACCTATTATGGCATGGCTTAGATGACACTGGCGACGTGGACCCTCAGGAGGATCCCACAGTCGTTGAGGACTTGCCTATAGTCTAGTTGAGACTTAGTACTTTATTTGTATTTTTGTTTGAGACATTATGAGTTGTACTTTTGTACTTGAGATTTATTCTGGTGGTTTACTCCTAGACTTTTATCTATGACTCTCTTGAGATTCATTCTTCTATTCTATCTTAGTATTGTGATTGAGTTACTTATTATTTACTCTCCATTCGGAGCTTATTCTAGACTGTGTTAGATATTGTGGCTCAGGACAGCGTTCTACCGCCGACACTGCGGCGTAGGCTGGGCGTTCGTTACTTCTCGTGCCTTTTCACTGGGTGCGGGTAGTGACACCTCGAGTGTCTGAATAGTCCGCTCTGACTGTCCGTCCGTCTGAGGGTGGTATACAGTGCTAAACTTGAGCTGAGTGCCCAAGCTAATATGCAAAATCCTCCAGAAATGGGAAGTAAAATGACTATCCCGATCCGAGACGATGCTGACCGGAACTCCATGTATCCTGACAATCTGCCGTATGTACATCTCTGCGAGCTTCTCTGTATACATACCCACTTTGAATGGCAAGAAGTGGGCCGATTTGGTCAGTCTATCCACTATGACCCAAATCGCATCTTTTTCCTTCTGGTGACCTCGGCAATCCAGAAACAAAATCCATCGTGATATTCTCCCACTTCCACTCCAGAATGGGCAATAGCTGCAGTAATCCTCCAGGCTTCTGCCTCTCTGCCTTTACCTGCTGACAGACGAGACATCTAGCGACGAAGTACGCTACTTCTCGCTTCATACCACTCCACCAGACATGCTCTCTCAGATCCCTATACATCTTGTTGGCACCAGGATGTATAGTATACTGAAAGCGATGGGCCTCCTGTATTACTTGCTCCCGAAGCTCTCTACTGGGCACATACAGTCTGGAACCGTGCCTTAATGCGCCATCATCTGCTTCAATGAACTCACTATCCAGCAATCCTGCCCTGACATGCTCCCGGATATACCGCAGAGCAACGTCCTCGAACTGATTTGACTTGATTCTCTCAATCAAGTCCGACTGGATCTGAAGGCCCCACATCTGCATCTCTACTCCTGGTACTAGCACCTCAATCCTCAGGCTCTCCAAGTCTGCTAACAGATGACGGTCTGTCATCAAGCACATGGCTACCGGATATCTGCTCAAAGTGTCGGCAACCACGTTCGCCTTTCCGGGCTGATACTGTAAGGATATGTCAAAGTCCTTCATCATCTCTAACCACCTGCGCTGTCTCATGTTCATCTCCTTCTAAGTGAACACATACTTCAAGCTCTTATGATCTGTAAAAATCTCTACCCGCTCTCCAAACTGATAGTGCTTCCAGAGCTTCAAAGCAAAAATTACTGCTGCCAACTCCAAATCATGGGTAGGGTAGTTCTTCTCATGGGGCCATAATTTCCTGGAAGCATAGGCAATCACCTTCCCGTACTGCTGCAGAACGCAATCCAGACCCTTTCCTAAGGCGTCACTATATATAGTGAACCCGCCTGATCCTGATGGCAATGACAAAATAGGGGCTGTCGTCAACCGCTTCTTCAGCTCATCAAAAGCGGCTTGACACTCCTCTGACCAGATAAACTCTGTATCCTTCCAGGCCAGCCTCGTCAAAGGCTCTGCAATCCGGAAAAAGTCCTGCACAAATCTCCTGTAGCAGCCGACCAATCCCAAGAAACTGCGGATCTCTGCAACTGTAGTCGGCGCTGTCCATGCCTCAACTGCTACGATCTTCTTGGGGTCAACTAAGATTCCATCTCCAGTCACCACATGCCCCAAAAAGTCAACCCGGTCCAAGAAGAACTCACACTTGGAGAGCTTCCCATAAAGCTGCTCCTTCCTGAGAGTCTCCAGCACTATCCTCAGATGCTCCTCGTGCTCCTCCTCGGTCTTCGAATATACCAAGATGTCGTCGATGAACACCACTACAAACAGATCCAGGTACTGGTGGAATACCTCGTTCATTAAGTTCATGAACACCGTCGGGGAGTTAGTCAACCCAAACGGCATAACCAAGAACTTATACTGCCTGTACCTCGTCCTGAATGCTGTCTTCGTAATGTCCTCCCCATTTACCTTCACCTGGTGATAGCCTGACCTCAGATCAATCTTAGAAAATACCCGAGCTCCATTCAACTGGTCAAAAAGATCATCGATCCGCGACAGTGGGTACTTGTTCTTGATCGTGAGGTTGTTGAGTGCTCTGTAGTCAATACACATCCGTACTGACCTATCCTTTTTGGCACAAATAATACTGGTGCACCCCATGGCGACGAACTCGAACGGATGAAGTCCTTGTCCTGCAACTCATCCACTTGCTTCTTCAGCTCCACCAACTCACTGTTGTTCACTCGATAAACGTACTGAGAGATGGGTTCCGCTCATGGAACCAAGTCTATCGAGAACTCAATGTCTCTGTCTGGTGGCAATCCAGGCAACTCCTCTGGAAAACATCCATACACTCTGCTACCAAGGGGTGTGGAATAGTCTGCTCCTCAACCGAGACTCCGCAGAAAACTCCGCTGCTCTGCTCCGCTTGACGTCTGGAGTACTCGAACTCTGGCTCTTCCGGCACTCTGAAGAGAACTCTACCCCCTCTGTAATCAATGCTGGCGTGGTGCCTGCTCAACCAATCTATACCGAGTACTATATCGTAGTTTGGCAATGGCATTACGAGCAGGCTCACCTCCAACTCACGGCCTCCCAAAATAATACTCCGACCCTTACAAACATCACTCATGAGGATAATACCACCCCCGGTCGTGATCTTATAAGTCCTAGGCAACGATTCAACTATGATATCGTGTCTAATCGTAGATGATACTGATACGAAACTATACGAAGCACTGGAATCGAATAATGCAAAAGCTGGACTAGAGTCAAGAAGAACCGAACCTGCGATCAGCTCTCCTATCGCCTCTGCATCCTCGGCCGTCATGGCGAAAGCTCGTCCCTGCTGGCCTCTTTTGGCCTGCTGCTGGTGTTGAACGAACCTCTGCTGCTGTGTCGGCAGGGCTGGTCCCCTCTGCTGGCCTGCTTGAGCTCTGACTACTGCTCCATGAGCTGCTTGTCCCATACGACACTTCCTCATCTGGTGGTCTGTTGAACCACACACTAGGCACTGGCCTAGCCTCTTTCGGCACTCATTGGAGACATGTCCGGGCTTCTTGCAGTAAGCACAAGTGATAATCTGTCTCTGGCCCTGCTGCTGCTGTCTCGGCTGCTGCTGCTGTCTCTGCGGAAACGGCTACGACTGGAACTGCCTCGGCTGCTGGTGTTGAAAGTGAGGCCTTTTGGCCTGGCCTCCACTGCAGCTGCCCCCAACAGGGTCTCGTCCCCTCTTGAGCTTTAGCTCAAGATCGTCCTCAGCTAATAAAGCTTCCGTCAAAATCTCCTCGAAATTGGCATCCCTGTTGCCCTTGATCAAGGACTTGACTTCCTTGACCAGACCCTTTTGGAGCCTCTGGGCCTTAGCCGTATCTCTCAAGCCCTCTACGAATCTGCCGAGGCGGTCGAACTCCCCAACGTACTCCTCTACTGACAGGCTCCCTTGAACTAAGCTCTCAAACTGCGACTTCAAGGCTCGGAGCGCTGCATCTGGAAAGAACTTCTTCTTGAAGAAGCCCTTGAACTCCTCCCAGGTCTGTCCAGCTACGCCCACCCTGGGGTCTGACTGATACCAGGTGCGAGCAAGATCTCGCATCCGGCTAGCTGCTGCCTATATCTGGAGATCTGCCGGTATCCGGGCCAGACGGAAGATCTCCTCTATATGCTCGATCCACTCGTCAGCATATAAAATCCCCTCCGTCCCCAGGAAGTCTCTGGGGCTCATCTTCTGGAACTGCTCTATCCCAGGTATCCTCGGCTGCTGGACTGCTGGTCGAGCTGCGACTGTCGTAAGGTCCAACTCCATGCCCCTGGCCTGTCGGGCCTGCTGCACCTCCATAAACTGCTGAACGTAGGCGAATATCTGTGCCGTGTCCACGTATCATATAGGCGACAGCTGCTGGAAAGGTACCTCTGGGATGACTGGGTCCTATCTCCGAACTGGTGGAGGCATACCCCTGCTGCTGCTGCTGAAGTCCCAATATGAGCAAAGGTGGCAAAAACTGCAGCCTCCTGACCCTGCTGAACTGGCTGAGAGGTAGCAGTCCCCTCTACAGTATCCCCATGAATGGTACGCTGAAACCGCATCTCCACCATCCTGAAGACAGATCAAACAAGGATATCAATTGCTGAGAAAGAAGCGATATAACAAAGGCGGACAATTAAAAATTCAAAAGAAATCTATTGACAGTAAGGATTTAGATGGCAAGAATAGAGTTTTTCCTAATGTGATTGAGTACCTTGAAAACTAATGTCATATATCCTACTGTGGGCTGTAGTGATACTCTGGTTCGAATACTACTACACTTCTAGGCTTGACCTGCATGGGCCACCACTAAAAACGTGTCACGACCCGCACCCTAGAGTAAGGGCACGAGACGTGGGTACGTCCAGCCTACGCCGCAGTATCGGCGGTAGAATGCTGCCCTAGGTCTCATGCATCTAACAGTATAATGCTAAGCAATTTATACTCCCCGAATGGGGGTGACATAGCAGAATATAAACTCAATCACAACAAAGGAAGACGAAGCACGATATGATATAGAACTCAAAATGAAATACAGATGATCAGAAGAGTCTAAGTGCCTAAGATAACAACTCAGCAAACATGCAGAAATATAAAGTCTCAACTACAGAATATGAAAGAACATATATAATCCAGATCTAAAATGACAGAAATAATAAAAACCTAGACTAGGGAGCCTCAGTCTCTATAGCTAGTAGATCCGGCTGGAAATTCGGATCACATGTGTCATCTAGAGCTGTCCCATAAAAAGTGTCAACACCAGCCTCATCCTCGTCCTCTGTAAACATATCAACGGTACCCAATCAGGACGGAGCGAGCACAATACATCTCAACAGATCATAGCAGGTTAGAAAATATAACCATAAAGTAGAGTAAGATACATGAAACTGAAAGAAAGTACAGAATGTAAAGGAGATAGCTGTAATGGAAATATCTACTATAAATAGAGAACTAACAGTGGCTAGTGAGTCATAGTACAATATAGACATGTTAATGGCATAGGATGATTCTGATGCTACACTACGGAATAATTCTGATGCTACACTACTTGGATATTATTCATATGTCCACTTCTGCTCCTCCGTACCCGCAATTAATACACAAGGATCCAGCCTGGTTATGTTATGATTCATATAATGGCCCCCGAAGGGTGATACATGATAGTCCCATAAATGGGGATTCTAGGAATGCCCATAAATGGGTGATTCATGGAAGACTCTGTGATCATGAGAGTATATGTCACAAGTGATTCAATGAACCATGAAGCATAGTGATACACAATGTAAGTGAAACGCACAGAACATGTAGTAGCCGATGCTCCCTGAGGGGATAACATCTCAAGAAAGGATCCATATAGTACTAATCCGTATGACCAATGTGACAGCATCAAGTAAAGTAATTTAAAGCAGGAGAATAATTCTAACAGGATATGAAATGATCAGAGAATGTACTCGCCTGCTATCTGAGTGTCCGAATGAAATGTATTGTCCGAGGAGAGGTGTCTGGCTCCTAATCAGAACAGCACAAGTCACAACAAGTCCAAAATGGTAATATGAAGTTCTACTATGCATTCTACATGATTCTAGGTCAACCTAGACCCAAGTCAACTCTTGGTCAATCCCTAGAAGTCAAACTAGGTCAAGTAGGTCTAATCAAGTCTAAACTAGGTCACTCTAGTCTATACTAGTCTAACTAGTCTATTCTAGCAAGCACACACCAATTCTAGACTATACAAGTCTACTAGACACTCACTAGGCATGCAGACACACCCATAGGCCATGAGCCCTAGGCTATAGGCTATATCATGCCTAAGCCAACCCACATATCATATATACACATATTAATATATATAATATAATATAGTACTACACATTAACATATAGGCTACCTATATATGTGCATCTCATATATATATATATATATATATATATATATATATATATATATATATATATATATATATATATTTTCATATATATATATATATATATATATATATATATATAATATATATTATATATATATATATATATATCTATATATATTATATTTATATATATATATATATATATATATATATATATATATATATATATATATATATATATATATATATATATATATACAAAATGTATATATATACATAGAAGATAGGAAATGGGCACATGTATTTGTGTTCATGTGTGTGTGTGTGTGTGTGTTGAGAGAAGACATGAGAGCAAAGTGTCATGAGAGTGTGTGTTATCATGGAATGAGTGTTAGGCAAATGTGTGATATCCTGGAAAACAGGGAAACAGTGAATGGTATTTTGTGTACAGTGTCAATGGAAAGAAATCATTGTAGTGATATGAATGTGTGTGTTCAGGGGTTCACATGACAGTGTAGTATAACCTGGAAACTAGTGAGCTAACATTTGTGTGTGTGTGCAAAATGAAAGATAGGAAAACGGTGAGCATTATAGGAATTAACAGTGCATATACAAACAGTGTACTGGGAAAACAGGGAGGGAAATCTGGAAATCAGTGAGGGTAACATGACAGTGTAGCAAGTGTCTATAGGAATCAATCACAGGTATTTAAGAACTACAGAATTAAAACAGTTAAGGAAAGGAAATCAATTCAGATTTTAAAGAGATGAAAATAATTCTCAGGAATTGAGAATTCCTGGAAGTCTAATGACAGTTAACTTGATAACTAATCCACCATTCAACAATGAAACCAAAACCAATACAAATATGAGAATTCACATTAATTTGATCATTCAAAATTCAGTTTGAAACTGGGATTCAAAGCCCAACAACAGTGAATCAATTCAGTTTTAATTGGAACAATGTGTCAGTCAAATACATAATGTCCCAACTCACTATCAATTATTCCATTCTCATATCATAAACCTATTCTAATAAGTAAATCGAATTAATCATAAACTAACAAATATGTGGGATCATTTGACAGCTGAAAACATCAATTTAAAATAGATTAAAATGGATTCAAGTTTAGGAAAAACTGAATATAGATATGGTATCAGTGGTATCAGTCGAACCCGAGTCCAAATCCCATCTCATGGCAAACAACCCAATCTCATATGTAATAATCAACTAACATATACTAACAAACATGTCTAGGATCTTAATTAGCAATTCAAAACATAATTTAACAATTTAAAATGGAATTAAACACAGGAAAATGGAACTGGAATTAACATGTAAAAATAGTCTCGTGCACGTGTTCACTGACCTCGTGTACGTGTTACGACACGACACAAACCCTAAGCTTGTGTCCTAGTGTCGAGTGCGACTAGGTCTAGGGTCCTGACACCCTGACATGGGTCCACGATACGTGTGTCAGTGACACGATACACGTATCAGTGCCAAAAATTTGGCTGAACCTGCACAGTGCACGACCAGTGCACTTGCAACTGCGTGTCCAACACGATACGAGGACTCACGAAACTTTGAGAGCCTCGTGTCAGTATTAGCCCCGACCCGTGTGTCGAGTTTCTCATGTCCATATGGTGTATCCAGTGTGCTGTGGCCCCCGAGTAGCAGGGGACTGCTACTCGCGTGCGCGCGTGTGGAACCCAGTGTGTTTCCGTGTCCATAACGACCCGACATGACACCACAACCACCTCAGTCCACCAGAAAACATTAAGCAAGGCCAACCCCTAATTTCCTATTCAAACAAAATTCGAAAACAAGGATGAAATGCCCACTGTGGCATTTCATCAAACACTTAGGTTAGCCACTGATACGTGTCCGATACAGACACGTATTGGACACAAAACCTAGAAATAACTATACCACTAGTTAGGGTATTTCTAGGGCTTCCTATTCATGCATTTAAATCACTATTTTATGGTAGGAAAAGGAATTTACGTAGGTGAGTGAAATGGCTCAAAAGCTTCAAAGAGAGTTGTTCCTCTAGCTACCCAAACTCCTCCAAATTGCTCCTTCACTAAAATTTCTCACCATAGCCAGGAAATACACAGAGATTAGAAACTATTGCAAGAAATTTGAAGAAAAAAGGAGTTGAAATGGAGAAGATAGGGATTGGGGAAGAAAGGGGTTTACCTCTATTTCCAAACTTGCTATTTCCTAAAGGAGGCTAGCCCTAAGTGGTAGAGACATTATATAGGGTGGGAAACCAATGTTGTATGACCATGTAGTGTAGGCTAGGGTTAGGGTTTTATTAGTTTTGTTATGGGCCTCTATGGGCCTAAGCCATAAGTCATGGCTTATGAAATCACAAGCCATTCTAACCTATTCATTAATCCTATTCCCAAATTTAATCCTAATGACTAGAGTGTCACTAACTTGGGTTAACTAGGGTTTCATAATCTAACCAAGATAGTCATGACTAGGGTTAGCTTCTAGGACAGTCTCCTAAGTCACCCTGAGTCAAAGTCAAGAATAGCACTAAAACAAATTATACTAAAAATCACTTAAATTCCAATAATAATAATTATTACTAAATAATTCCAAATAATTCCCAAAATTTTAAAAATGACCAAAATACCCTCAAGCTAGAAATGTGGTAGTGATATGGCCCAAGATGCGACGATTGTTGCGACAAAGATTTCTACCTCTGGATTATCAACCGATTCTCTATCGTCGATATCAGAATTGTACACAAGGTATATGACCTGTAGTTGACTACACTGAAGAATTCTTCAAACTCTCGTCCCATAACAAAATGTATGAGACGAAACTGCAACATGCGACCCGTTATCTTTACGGCCTAAGGCAAGACATCCATGATCAACTCTACCTACATAATATATACGCACTCAGCGAAGCAATCACCTTAGCAGCGAAGGTGGAATAACAAGTTGAGAAGTTCAAGAGTCCATAAAACCACTTTGATGCTAACAATCGTGGACCAACAATAAAGGATGATTGGGCACAAAATCAAGCTGTCAGCTATTCCAACAAGGACAAAGGACAAGCAGATCCTAATTCTCTTCCACAAACTATACCTCTAAGGGGGCGTTTGG